>CM060199.1:36422523-36441560 GCA_030562195.1 Nipponacmea schrenckii
TTTTTAAATTGACTTAACAAAACGTGTAAAAATTGAAGAAAGTTTTGGTGTGATCGTGTATATTAATGAGATCTTGGATTAGACCCACATAATGTTGGAGTTTCAACCTGCTTTAAAAAGCAGAAATATACTTTAAAGTGGACTTTTCACGCTAGGCAACCACTTGTTTGATATATTTGCACAGTGTCAATGAATCAACAAGATATAAACAATTGTGGCCGTATATTACCGTCGCCACTGTCCGTCCTGTCAGCTGTCAGCCAATCCGTCTACAATTTGTTCGCGTATGCAGTAAAGAAATTATTTCTTTATCGATGGGATCATGTCGGGAATTGACGATTTTTCGATGAACAAATTTGAATCGTTGCTCATGATTTTGCAAAAACTAGGTAAAATATGTTTTTAAACGAAATATTACAAACGACAGTTATAATCAAATAGCTTCACTATTTGCGTTATTGGGATAACACCCTTTTGGTATAGCACAGATTCTAGTTCTGAAAATTGGCTGAGGCCCGAACGATACAGCTCCTAAGGCTGATTACATGAGATGATAAGATGTTATTACACGTTCGGGCCTCAGCCAAATTTTCAGCACTAGAATCTGTGCTATACCAAGAAAGTGTTATCCCAATAACGAAAATAATATTGCAACACCACTTTCTAAATGACATCGTATCATCTCATGTAAATAACTTGTAGATGCTTTTTGAGATAATAAAAGCTGTAATGAAATTTGTTGCTGTGTGTTCGCATGTATATGCAGAGTATGGATTTACAAGATAAAAAAATATGCAGAATATGTTGACAATGACCTTTTAATCTTTTAACTCTTAGCTTAATCCATGATGTATGTTAAATATTTCAGGTTAAAACAACACCTTAGAAACACCTACGAGTGTCTTGACGAAATCATCATCGGTCGAAAAGAATTGCTGGTAATTTTATCACAGGAAAGAGAGGAATTAAATGAATTAGCAAAAAAGGTCCAAATTGGTAAGGTTTCTGGTGGAGTTGCCGGTACTGTTGGGACTGGACTGGTAATTGGTGGATTTGTTGCTGCTTTCTTTACGTTTGGCACAGCCCTTATAGTATCAGCGGTTGGTGCTGGGGTGGGAGTTTCTGGTGCTTTAGTAGCAACTGGTGCCTCAATAGCTAATGCTGTTATTAGTAAAAAAAAAAGAAAAATTATAAATGATTTGCTTGAAAAAGACGCTAAACTTATTGAAAAGTTTGAGTACTGTTATAAGGATTTCAAGATTGCATTTGAAGTTGTAAATGTGGCCACAACCGTCGCTCTCACAACTAAAACGATTGCCACAAATGCGATCCGCTTGCTAAGAGTTGCCGACGTAGCTATTGATGCAAGTCGCACAGCCTTTGGGATGCTTCGTGGAGCTGCCAAAGGTTTTGCTATAGCTGGGGTCGTGTTTTCTATCATAACTCTTCCTCTAGATATCCATATGATTGTAACCAATTCTATTGCCATACACAAGGGAGACACACATGAAATATCTAAAGATTTGCATAAATTTGAAGATGATATTCGAAAAGAGCTGGTTTCTCTTGAAGCAATGAAGACAGAATTTGATATCACAAAGAATACAATTGATACATTATAAATTGAAAAAAAGCTTTTTTTTTTGTGTATACACGAATAAAAAATTCAGAGCTTTTAGATACATTGATATTATCAAAATAATGACAAGTTTAGAGAATTGAGACATATTTATCCTTGCTTGAATTATCTCGCTTGCAATAATGTTCAGTAACGACAGAAGTACCACAAGGATCCATTTTAGCTACCTTGTTGATTGATCTGGTATTGCTGATTTACAATTGCATATTAACTATTATTCTTTAACTCTTGCCCCTTTTGCGGAGTAATACTATTTATACTTCTGATAAATCGGTTACTGAAATAGAAAATAGAAGATATTAATTCAGTTTTAAACTGGTGTTGTATTAATTTCATGATCTTACACGACAAGAAAGCTACATATGATAATGTCAATGGCCTTAAAGGAAGCTAGTTATGAGAATTAACAGTTGAACTTTGATAATCAATTTATTGAAACTTTAAATTACAAGGTGTTATTGTGAATCAAAATCTTTAATGGACTTGGCAAGTAAAGTCTATCGCTAAAACTTTAAATACAAAGTAATTTTTATTGCCGCAGTTAAGATCTTAGCTGAAACATTTGGATTATTTTTTTTTAATAAATATAACTTTAAACTATATTTAGATTCTACAATTTGAGATTCGAACTAAATCGCTCCGGCTAATATTTTACATAGACAACATCAAATAGGTTTTTAAATAATTCTTGGCTTTAAGTACAATACTGATCTTAAAACGCTTAATATTTGTAATATCAAAACCAATCCAATATGTAATTTGTATAAATTTGTGTAAAAAACTCTAAATAACCTACCTTTAACCATAAACAGACCCTATATACGAGTCTTGATTAAAAACTTGTGGTGTACAGATTATTAAATACAAAGGACCGATTTTTGTTTGCATTAGTGTTCGAATACAGGTACTCATTTCGTAACTAATGACTGTGTAACTTTTCCACCATTTACTTTAAATTGTAAATTGTAACATTTGATAAGCATATATATTTATCATATGTATTAAAATAGTAAATCATTTCTCTGTTTTCTTTTATTTCTGACTTAAGTCTGTTTGTAATATCAAAGTATTTTGGCCTAGCTTCTTTGGTTATAGTATTAGAAGAATTATTGACAATGATGGTAGTAAAAGAAAAACACATCGTTTATATCACTACTTTTGTCTACACTTTTTAGCTTTGTATGTCAGTCATCCTCCTACTCCCTGCCATTTGAAAACGTCCTTTTATATTTTGTAAACAAAATTACATCATTTCAAAACTCAACTCTGGTTTAGTTTGACTGTTGTCACCGTCAGAAATCCTTCCAAAACTTTGATAGTTCCAACCGGGCTAAAGCTATCTGATGTTGTTGTTTCTGAACTCAGTCCAGAAAAATATTTTATGCTTATGATTTATGCAAACGAATTTAGTGCGTGCTATATTTAGAAATACCCTTTCTCCCTTCCTTTTGGTGTTTTTGCATGCCCATTTTTGACACAAAATTTTTTATCTAGATTTGGAATTTAATGTCTTAAATTGCATTTCAGAATTTATGAGATAATGAGAAAAAGAGATATTTTATTGGCAGAAAGTTATTTCTAACCTAGTTACTGAATCAGGGCACGTGGATAATTTGGTTTACTCCCATTACTCATAATTCCCATTTCTCATAATTCATTATTTATGGTTCATGCTGTACCCCTATAGAGACATGGACATAACCCATTATAAAGGCAATAGTTTTCTTTAATCTCAATCTCAATAATATAAACATTCAATATTAACAAAAATTATTTCAAAAAAATAATATTAAAGCACTTTGATGAAATCAATTAAGTTTCACCATATGATAAACTGAATCCAAATATTCCAAAATAGTCTTCTCTTGACTGACCAATTGGATCTTTAATCGTCCCAACTTATTGTCAATTTCCCATTTTTTTTCATTTTTGTCGTTTACATCTAACGACTACCAGACTTTTCACCTACTTTTCACCAAGATGAAAACACTTTTCACCACGATGGAAAATAAAGTTTTTAAATAAAAACGACCAGACATTTCACCTACTTTTAACCTAGGTCAAAAGTATTTTCACTTTGGTGAAAAATAAAGTTTTTAAATAAAAACTACCAGACTTTTCACCTATTTTTCACCTAGGTGAAAACACTTTGAGGACAATTCGGTGATGTGGATACCTTAGGTGTAAACAGAAGTTTAGAACAACAAATAAAAAGTAAAACAAAAATATAATCCATCAGTAGTTTAAAAGGATACTGCGTCTTAACATGAACATAAGATTATTGTTCTCAAGAATGGTCAATATGAGTAAATATTCATCAGTAAACTTACCTGGTATCATAAAGTAACAGAATCCCTTAAAATCTGAAAAACTCGCAAAATAAAGTCATTTTTAAAAAACGCTTAATCAATTTATTAATCGTTTTTCAACAATCAATGCATCTTAACGGATAATTACTTAGAATTTGGGATATTTATTTATTTTCTTATGTTATTTATGGCTGGAGGTATATTGATGAACAGAGCTCTTTTATGTTCATTCATAGGTTCCAGACCTATTATCCCTTTAAGTTGATACAACTTTGACCAGAAAGATGATTCAAGCATCTCTTACGTTGATTTAATATATATATGTATATGTCTAAATAATTTGCAAGTTCATGTCTGTCAAAATATTCCTGTCATCCCATAGTAAGGTATTTAAATTACCGTTTGTATTATTATATTGTTATTGTTATTGTTATGCACTACAATTATAGCGAATATATGTAAGCTGGATGTTTTCTTATCTGCTGCCCGTCCAATAAAAGCTACATGGCTATTAGAAATTTGTTAAAGTTTTTGTTTGAAGGAATCAATGGATGGAGAGTTTTTTTTTATTTTAGACTCGGGGGCGTTCCTGCAGGAATTGTAGCTTGAAAAAAGGATTTATCGAATAGAGTTGTTTTAACGAAAATTGGATCGACTCTGTAAGAACTACGCAGATTATAATCATTTCTTCGATTTTCAAACCTTTTTTGTAAATATTCAGGAGATTTTTTTATTAATATATTATGAAAAGTATAAATAAATCTCGATGTTTGCGTCTTACATAAAGGGGGCACCAGCCAGTTTCAAAATAGAGTGATTCTCTTCTATATATCCGGTTACAATTCTTGCAGCTTCTCATTCAAGTCTATCCGAATCAAATGCACCGTAATTATTGTCCCATACCTCACAAGCATACTCTAATACTGACCTTACATGTATATTGTAAATATTGTTCAAAGTTTGTCTATCAATTAAAATTTCAGTTTTCGTAAGATATTCAAGAGTTTGGATGCTGATTTGAATAAATTATCGATATGAATTGACCATTTTGGATTGGTACATGTTATGCCTAAGTGCTTGCGCGAGTTCACAATTTCAAGCTGCTTATTGTCAAACATTAGCGTCCATTGTTTTCTAATAACTTATTTTATATCTAATTAAGTAGACAGTGATTAGTGAAATACCCCGTAATACTAGTTAAATTACTAGTAATCACATTCTTTTTCCTCAAAATATAAATGTAAAATTATAAAATGTTGAAACCTTGGAGAAAAAGTATTACTTTTTATCTATTACTCCATATCACGATACATATCGTAGATTTTATCGCATTACGTATTGTATCGTGGCATGGTTGGCAAAACAAAGGTTTTCGACCAGAAATCGTGTAAACTGTTATCAACATTAAAAGTTTTCCCAAATGTCCCTTCGGTTTTAAAAGTTTGCAACCATTCCTTAGAAACAGTATTAACATTGTTTTAGCAGAAATTTTCAATCTTTTAAGAACACAATATACTACCCACTTGAGATGTCCACTATACAGTTAAATTTACGGATCGTGGATTACCTACCGTTTTCACTGGATATGACATTCGGGCTGAGATTTCAAATCTCTGATATGAATTACGAAATATTGTTATAGAAGAATACAATACGCCTTGCTCACTTGGCTGTGATTTTATCATTCACTAAGGTAATATGAATTAATAACTTGGCCTCGTTTGACTATTTGACATGCATTGTTATGTAATCTATCTTTTCTTCATGAATATCTCTCGCTCAATTTGAAAACGAAATTCTGTTTTTTTTTTTTTTGACCAAACATATTTAAATGAGCTACGTATTATTTTGATCGATTTGAAAATGGCAGCATATTAACAGATTTAACATTTCCGGTGTGGAAACTTCAGGTTTGATCAGAACAGAAGAAGAGGAAAGATCTAAATTTAAGAACTTGTTTTGGTGACTCCAAAATTCAAATTCTAATTTTTCTGTTAACCCTATTGTATATGGTAACGTTGATTAACAGGTGCATAAAATACAGTTTAAATTACGAGTCCGTACCACCACCGATAGACACGAATTTATCATGTATGCAGATGATATTATTATGTAAATATGTAAATCATTATGCAAAAGCAACGAGGATTAAAGGTAACTTCATCTTATCAAATAGAAATCCAAGTATCTATAAATGAATAATAATTATTGGGTGCTTTTATACACGTACATTATAATGTGGAATAATTTTTTCTGCCCATTTGCTTTTGAACGCAGTAGAGTCTACTTAAACAAGAAAACGTGTTTTCAGAGTGTTTCAGAGCAATTGTGGACGGAAGGACAAATTGTCATGGATATCGCTAATTACAGCGCTACATTTGACACCCGCGTTTCGTCAAAATCAAATATCGAAATAGTGACCGAAATGTGGAGCGTCGGTCCGTCCACAATTGGTCGTATTCACAATCGCAATTCGTGACTGATTTAACATAACTTTGTGTAAGTCTTCGTAATCAACCATGGAATCGAAATTCTAAAAATATTTAGTATGAGTTTTTGCCCTTGTTCTAGAAATGCTAGTTTTCACTCTGCAGTGTGCAATTCTTAACAGTTTTGAATATACATGACAGTACTTGGTGTGAGTGTGCAATTACCGAAGGATAAATCCTATTGAAAATCCGATAAAAATGTTTAGAATCAGTTTTTGCTCTTAGTTTTTGAAACTTAGTAATATTGTACATTTATCACCCCAGAAAAGAATTGTATGACTGAGGGTAGAAAATTGCATTCCAGTGATTATTATTATACTGTTAAGTTTCAAATTCAATGCTACTAGTTAGCGTATATCACTTTGCCAGACAAGCTATCTTTCGATTATATATTGCATGGGGTTGATAAGACGATTGAAAGCATGTGAAACAAAAGCATCATTGCCTAATTGTTTTGAAAGGTAAGCATATGATGATACTCTAATTAAGTTTTATTGTGAATATATTTGAATATTGAAATATGGCTGAAAAGATATAATATTGAGCCCACTCTGTTCGGAGAATAGGCCCAGCGAAACCGATTTTTGACGTGTGTGGAGATACCTGATGTGTAGTATATGAAATTTATCCTCACTAAATATCAACATAATTTTGGTAATGTTTTGTATAAAAGACAAATACTTTGAAATGGAATGAAATGAATAGAGTTTAACGTCCTACTTTTCTAAACCCAGAATGAAGACGGTCAACGCCATGCAGTCTGCATTGAGGGACATTTTGCGGCATTAGGAAACTCTTTTGCGGATCTCAACTGTCGAAAGATATTTTACGTGCAAAACCTATAGCACACGAGGCCTCCAGATACATAGGCTATGATTTGAACGTCATTTATAAGCGAGGAACACAATATATCTAAAACAAGATAATAATTAGAGCATGAAAACACATAACGTCATCATGTTATTTTTTTTATATATAAAAATCGTACAAGATGGGTAATTTAAAATTCGGGTAGAATTTAATAATTCTGGATTTTATGACGTCATGCCCTATATAGGGAAGGATTTTTCTCCGAGATATGTAGGCCTAGGATGGAAAAAATATTTATTGAGAAATAGGGATAAAGGCAAAGACCATATAAATAATTATTTATATGGTCTTTGATAAAGGTCTGGATTTGCTGGATGTTTTTCTTCTGTTCTGATCTGAAATTAGAAAAAATAAAAACTCGCCCAATGGCCGAGAAGTATTGTACAAATAAAAGATACCCGATCCAGGAGAACCTTACATGTGAAAACTCGAATGTAATATATTTAATTTCATGTGAAAAATGTCCTAAACAATATGTAGGAGAAACTAAGAATAATTTACGCACTCATCAAGCGCTTATAAGTATTTTACGATAGTCGTGAGTGAAAAGTATTGTTTACAATTTACTTCCTATTTTGTCGTATTGTTGTAATTTTCGTTTTCAAAACTTGAATCCGACAGTATCCGTCTTTTAATTTTGGATAAGTATTTATCCATGAACAATGTGTAGGAAAATGATAGTTGTTTGATTAAACACTTGTCAACTTATAGGACATAGCTCTCGTTTGCAACAGTGGGAGTAGAAGATAATTCATCGAACAGCCAACACAGCTAAATACAAATTCCTTTAAAATACAACTTTCAGGAGTAACATATAATAGAAATTTTCTTACAAATGACACAACTGCTACATCACTTTAGTTTTGGCACGATATATCCCCAAATTTCACTGTCCAAATAGACTACAGATCAATTTTTCATTCTGACAATCACACCTGGATTCATACTGCCCGTCTTTTTTTTTTTTTTTTTTTTTGGATATTAAGGTGTATTTCATAGACACTTATCAACTTTTGCATAAGAGCTCATTTCATCCAAAAACATACTTTTTCTTGTATAGTAAAGTCACAAGTTTGACAAATTCACCGAATATGCACAGGATCGTCTCATTTCGACCAAGCTTGTATCATTGTTTCTCCAAACTGAAAGAAAGTGGGTACTCGAAACGAATTTAAAGGAAAAAAATTCCTTAGCACAGATAACAGCTAAAAATGGACTTAATATACTGAAGTAACTCCAGGATTATTTATTTATTTATATTTAAGAATTTATTTCAAGAAGATGCAAAACATGTCTCTTTATATCAGAAACTCATTATTTTTATACGTCCACATGAATATGTGGACGTATATTGTCGTCACCCCTGTCCGTCCGTCGATCCGTCAAAATTTGTTGTAGACACTATAGAAGCTACAATTTTATATGGATTTAATGAAACTTGGTATGAGAATTGGAAATGATAAGACAGCGGTCAAAATCGATTTTGACGATTTTTCGATGAACGGTTTTTGATTTATTGCCCCTGCCTCTATATTTGTTGTAGACACATCAGTATGGAGGGTGAAAATGGTCAAAATGTTAATGCTAAATTTCAAATTACAACAACTTGAAGAGTTTGATGCCGAGCTTCAAGATATGGATGAATCTGGTAGTTGCTCTCCTTTTCAATCTCTGGGCATGCCATCCGATGAAAAGTGAAATGAACTCGCTTTTAAAGTTGCCAACCTGATCTTACCAGACATCAAAAAGGAAATATCAGGCTCGAACAAGAAAGTTATGGAATTCCTTAAAACAAGGGTAGAAAATCTTGAGAAAGAGTTGAAATTAAAAGATGAATTGATAGTAGAACTGATGGAAAAACAAGACGAGAATGAGCAGCATTTAAGGAGAGAAGCAATTAAAATCCATGGGGTTGAAGAAACAGAGGGTGAATCTACTGACAAACTTGTAGTCCAAATTGGTAAAATAATTGTTGTTGATATTGATGAAAGGGACATAAATAGAAGTCATAGAGTTGGCAACTTATCTGACTACAAAACTAAAAACAGAATCCGACCAATAATTGTTCGCTTCAAAGGGTATTATCATAAAAAGGCCCTTTTGAAGAAAAAAAAGGAACTTAAAAACATCAACCCATCTACACCAGCCTGCATGAGAAAAGAAAAACTTTATATAAATGATGACTTAACCAACAAAAGGGCTGTTCTTGATTCTAAAGCTAGACAGCTTTATAAAGAGAAACATTTGATGGAAATTGGACCATTGATGAAATCTGGAAATGTGAAACTTATAAAAACTGAAAGAGACTTTATATCAGGAAAGGTTTCAAAAGCCTACCGCCAACCGCTGCCAACCGGCCTACCGGAAGGAAAAAAATGCGCCAAAATAGATATTGTTAAATTTAAGGATCGTAGATTTTCATACAATAATACGAAACTATTCAATTTGACGAAACTTTTGTCGACGTCAAAATTATGGAATCAAAATTATTTTAAAAATGAAACGAAAAAAATAAATATTTTCTTTTCGTGTTCAGCGATGTTTTTCTTCACATTAACTGATACAATCCATGCCCAAAAAGCAATAATCTAATTTGTATTCAAATGGGACACACAATTAACCGTAAAAGTACCCTTAAATCTGTTTTAAATGATCACGACAGGAAGGTCGTTTGTTTCAGAGTTACTTCCCTTAATTTATTTATTTAACGTCGTCGGCATCATGGATGATCAACAAGACCAAGGGATCTTTCTTCCACCTTTTAGAATTTTTTCAAAGTTAATCCTTGACGTAGACTATAATAATGCCCATATGAGACTTGTTAAATTGGCATTTGTTCCTTTGATAATGTGAACAATAAAATACTGTTTCATCCTTTGGTTTTTCGCCAGATTTGCTCATAGTATTCAAATCTTGGCGAACATACCTGATCAAGAGAGGTATTTCAAATTCACTAAAGACATCAGACCAGGACTTAGCCCCGTTTTCTATCTGTCTGATTACGTGGGAATAAAATTTTTTGATGCCGTTCCAGTCATAAACTTCAGTGTAATAGGCAATCTTTTTCAATAATCGTAATCTGCCGTCTTTTTCCAGATTGGATAACGTAGAACTAGAGATTATTTCGAGTTCTCCCGCTACGAAAAGGTTAAATTCAAGATCTCCGAATTCAATTTTTGAACCGGCATATTCAAACTGTAAACGGGATTGAGGCCAAGCCTGCTTATGTACGACCTGATCAGATGGGTGGTCGAATATGCCCGACTTTCTATAGTATTTTTGCCTGGGAGTTGGGATCTTGGTTCTAACACTTTCGGAATCGGAAAGGCTGCTTTCTTTCTCGGACTCAGATGTACTATCAAGCTTTAATATCTTCTGAACTTGACTCTCCGCTTTCCTGCTGATGGTACCATCCCTTTTTAAGTCATTTAAACTGATCTTACCAGACTTCTGCTGTCTTGAACTGGAGCTTTGCTTTTTTTCTGTTTCTATCTGTCGTCTTATTTCGTCTTTTTTACGCTGCAATAATGTAGATCTTTTAGATTTTCTGATGGCTTCCAGCTCCTGTCTGAGTTGTATGAGTTCCTCATCGTCTGAAACTTCATCACTGTCTGAAGAAAAGTCATTTTCTGGTAGGGTGATCGATGACGGATCTGGTTCCGATGGGTCTATCGGTGTCGGTAGGGAATGTTTCGCATGTGGTGACGATACCTGATTATCAGCTTTTCCTGCGTGCAGAGCCCTATAATTCACTCTTTCTTTGTTCCGTCTGCCG
Source organism: Nipponacmea schrenckii (assembly GCA_030562195.1). Taxonomy (NCBI): domain Eukaryota; kingdom Metazoa; phylum Mollusca; class Gastropoda; family Lottiidae; genus Nipponacmea; species Nipponacmea schrenckii. The sequence goes on from CM060199.1 coordinate 36,433,606, forward strand.
GTAGCACCAACTCCTTCATCGGCAGACATAGTTGTGTTGGAAAGATGTGTTGACTTGGTTTACTGTAAATCCTGTTCTGGGGCAAATTTCGATCAAATGTCGTATATCCAATTACCGCTTAAATTATCCAAATCGGTATTCAAAAATTTCGACCAGAAATAAAAATTATCTCAAACGATGGTCGACTTCCAAGTTTTTCAAAGTTAATGGCGACTTGGCAACAACCTAATACATGAATTAAAGACGCTCTTTTTTAAGCCAATGAGAAAATAGAAAATAAAATGAGCCAATCACAAAATGACATATTAGGCCTAAGTCTCCAAAATAGATATTTAATAGTAGTCACGTTAGTACAATCAGACCAACCTCTCACTACATTGTTAATTACTCATTTTAACCCGAGCGTATCAAAATGACACTTAAACATAGTTTAGCTTTATATAACAGTAACACATTGAATTGACATGTTTAAAGTAAATTTATAGTAATCTTATAGATATGTATCTCATATATGTAAATCTTACTTTAGTTTAACTTTATATAACAGTAAACACGTTGAATTGAAATGTTTAAAGTAAATTTATAGTAATCTTATAGATATGTATCTCATATATGGAAACCTTAAACATAGTTTAGCTTTATATATCAGTAAACACATTGAATTGAAATGTTTAAAGTAAATCTATAATATCTTATAGATATGTATCTCATATATGGAAACCTTAAACATAGTTTAGCTTTTTATAACAGTAAACACATTGAATTGAAATGTTTAAAGTAAATTTATAGTAATCTTATAGATATGTATCTCATATATGTATATCTTAAATTTAGTTTAACTTTATATAACAGTAAACATATTAAATTGAAATGTTTAAAGTAAATCTATAGTATCTTATAGATATGTATCTCATATATGTATATCTTAAACTTAGTCTTACTTTATATAACAGTAAACATAATGATTTGAAATGTTTAAAGTAAATCTATAGTATCTTATAGATATGTATCTCATATATGAAAATCTTAAACTTAGTCTTACTTTATATAACAGTAAACATATTGAATTGAAATGTTTAAAGTAAATTTATAGTATCTTATAGATATGTATCTCATATATGTAAATCTTAAACTCAGTTTTACTTTAAACAACAGTAAACATAATGATTTGAAATAATTACAGTAAAGCTTCAGTATCTTATAGGTATGTATCATACACATGTTTTCAGTTCAATGTGAACTATCGTACTATACTAGTACTTGTAAATATCATGTACATATTATCTTCCTCTTACAATATATTCCTTTTGTTACTTATATTTTCCCATTCTTTTATCCCTGTCCTGTACATCTTTGCCCTATGCACACACTCAAATCCCTCAACTATAACATCGCCTTTCTTAAAAATTCTTTCTTCTTGACTCGTGATTTGTTCGCCGCCACCCTCGATCTTCGACGTGATACACCATACCTCATGCTCGGTCGAATGGTTTTATCTTGCTATACAATGTAAGTACTACATCACTACTTCATTGTTGCTCAACTGTGGGGATATTCACCCAAATCCCGGTCCAAATGATAATTACATCAGTCTCCTTCATTTAAATATTCGTGGCTTATCAACCAGCCTTACGGCTTTACAAGCAGAATTACCTGATTGTGATGTTCTCACTTTTTCTGAAACGTGGCTTGCTGACACAACACCCCTGGAAAACCTAAAAATCCCTTCATATCATCCCCCATTGTCCTGAACCGCGAAAGCCTTAGCGGTGGGGTTGCCATCTATATTAAAGACCATATAATAAGTAAGCCTCGCTATGATCTGTGTATTCCCGGTTTGGAAGCTGTATGGACGGAAATTGTTCTCTGCAAATATAGTTTCTTGATTGGTTCTTTCTACAGGCCTCAACGGTCATATGTTTCTTACTGGGACCTAATAGAAGAAAGCTTATCGTTTGCTAAGCAAGAAGGTAAACCACTCATCATTCTTGGTGATTTAAATGCAAACCTTATCTCTACAGATTACCCGAACTGATTATCAACCATTCACTAACAGTAATTATCGATGGTCCTACTAGAATCATGGAAACAAGCTCTTCCGGCAGGCATCAGCGACCACTGTCCAATCACTATTAGTCTACGTGTTACAAGACCGAAAAAACGCGTACTATCTGGAACTATTCAAAAACGAACTTCGATCATCTAAACAGCTTCTTCCTCAGCACTGACTGGAATCATCTTTTTGAATCAACTTGCAGAGCAAATATCACAAGTTATCATTAATGCATTAAGTCTTTTTGTACCCCACAAGCGAGTAATTATACGTGAAAATGATAAGGAATGGATGAACGGATACCTTCTTCGTATCATTCGCAAACGAAATAGACTTCATCACCGAGCAATATCAACAATGACTCGGCAATCCTGGATGCAGTTTCGTCAATTCAGAAATGTTGTGACTACCGAGATACGTAGGGTAAAACGTGAACACGATGCAAAATTGGACTCTAATATTAGTAACAGCTCCTTCCAACAAAGTAACTGGTGGAAAATGCCACCTTTGCTTTGAAATAATCAAATGATAATGATACTAACAAGGCTGAAATACTAAACAGTTTCTTTGTAAATCAAGCAAATCTACCCAATCCAAATCAATCTCTCCCACCACTTCCAAACTGTGAAGCTTAAATAAACCAACCAGACTTCTCTCCTGATAACATTAAATGCATCTTGGCATCATTGAACTCAAATAAGGCACCAGGTAGCGACAATATCAATAACAACATACTTAAAAACTGCAGTTCTTCCCTATGTACGTCACTCTCCAAATTATTCAACCTTCTACATGTGAATTCCTGTTTCCCAACCATATGGAAACAAGCTAATGAAGTCCCAGTCTATAAAAAAGGTGACCCCCACAGCTGTTCAAACTACAGACCAATATCTTTGCTAAGAGCACTAAGTAAAATATTCAAAAAGTGTATCTCCAACCATTTAAACAACTTCTTTCTAAAAACATCCTAACTACTACCCAATCAGGATTTTAGAAACTATATTTGCAGAGAACAATTTCCGTCCATACAGCTTCCAAACCGGGAATACACAGATCATAGCGAGGCTTACTTATTATATGGTCTTTAATATAGATTGTAACCCCACCGCCAAGGCTTTCGCGGTTCAGGACAATGGGGGATGATATGAAGGGATTTTAAGGTTTTCCAGGGGTGTTGTGTCAGCAAGCCACGTTTCAGAAAAAGTGAGAACATCACAATCAGGTATTTCTGCTTGTAAAGCAGTAAGGCTGGTTGATAAGCCACGAATATTTAAATGAAGGAGACTGATGTAATTATCATTTGGACCGGGATTTGGGTGAATATCCCCACAGTTAAGCAACAATGAAGTAGTGATGTAGTACTTATATTGTATAGCAAGATAAAACCATTCGACCGAGCATGAGGTATGGTGTATCACGTCGAAGATCGAGGGTGGCGGCGAACAAATCACGAGTCAAGAAGAAAGAATTTTTAAGAAAGGCGATGTTATAGCTGAGGGATGTGAGTGTGTGCATAGGGCAAAGATGTACAGGACAGGGATAAAATTAATTACTGTAATTATTTCAAATCATTATGTTTACTGTTGTTTAAAGTAAAACTGAGTTTAAGATTTACATATATGAGATACATACCTATAAGATACTGAAGCTTTACTGTAATTATTTCAAATCATTAACATTTCAATTCAATATGTTTACTGTTATATAAAGTAAGACTAAGTTTAAGATTTTCATATATGAGATACATATCTATAAGATATTATAAATTTACTTTAAACATTACTATTCAATATTTTTACTTTTATATAAAGTAAGACTAATTTTAATATTTTCATATATGAGATACATATCTATAAGATACTATAGATTTACTTTAAACATTTCAATTCAATATGTTTACTGATATATAAAGCTAAACTATGTTTAAGATTTTCACATATGAGATACATATCTATAAGATACTACAGATCTACTTTAAACATTACTATTCAATATGTTTACTTTTATATAAAGTAAGACTATGTTTAAGATTTTCACATATGAGATACATATCTATAAGATACTACAGATCTACTTTAAACATTACTATTCAATATGTTTACTTTTATATAAAGTAAGACTAATTATAATATTTTCATATATGAGATACATATCTATAAGATACTAAAAATTTACTTTAAACATTTCAATTCAATATGTTTACTTTTATATAAAGAAAGACTAAGTTTAAGATTTTCATATATGAGATACATATCTATAAGATTACTATAAATTTACTTTAAACATTTCAATTCAATGTGTTTACTATTATATAAGGTTAAACTAAGTTTAAGATTTTCATATATGAGATACATATCTATAAGATATTATAAATTTACTTTAAATATTTCAATTCAATGTGTTTACTGTTATATAAAGTAAGACTAAGTTTAAGATTTTCATATATGAGATACATATCTATAAGATACTATAGATTTACTTTAAACATTTCAATTCAATGTGTTACTGTTATATAAAGTTAACCTAAGTTTAAGGTTTCCATAATGAGATACATATCTATAAGATTACTATAAATATACTATAAATTCAATGTATTAACTGTAATATAAAGTAGAGAACACTTAACTTAAATTTGCTGTTAATGGATTCCTTTTCATTGTAGCTTGACCTTGATCACTTGTGCTGATAGTAACTTTCAATCTGAGACATTTTAATAGTGATATAAAGTCTCTTTCAGTTTTATAAGTTTCACATTTCCAGATTTCATCAATGGTCCAATTTCCATCAAATGTTTCTCTTTGTAAAGCTGTCTAGCTTTAGAATCAAGAACAGCCCTTTTGTTGGTTAAGTCATCATTTATATAAAGTTTTTCTTTTCTCATGCAGGCTGGTGTAGATGGGTTGATGTTTTTTAGTTCCTTTTTTTTCTTCAAAAGGGCCTTTTTATGATAATACCCTTTGAAGCGAACAATTATTGGTCGGATTCTGTTTTTAGTTTTGTAGTCAGATAAGTTGCCAACTCTATGACTTCTATTTATGTCCCTTTCATCAATATCAACAACAATTATTTTACCAATTTGGACTACAAGTTTGTCAGTAGATTCACCCTCTGTTTCTTCAACCCCATGGATTTTAATTGCTTCTCTCCTTAAATGCTGCCCATTCTCGTCTTGTTTTTCTATCAGTTCTTCTATCAATTCATCTTTTAATTTCAACTCTTTCTCAAGATTTTCTACCCTTGTTGTAAGGAATTCCATAATTTTCTTGTTCGAGGCTGATATTTCCTTTTTGATGTCTGGTAAGATCAGGTTGGCAACTTTTAAAGCGAGTTCATTTAACTTTTCATCGGAGAGCAACTACCAGATTCATCCATATCTTGAAGCTCGGCATCAAATTCTTCAAGTTGTTCAAGAAGGACTGTGTGCTAAAACAAGTAGACTGTGTGACTGTTTTAGCACTTTGCACCATTTTGGCCATCGCGGGATGAACTTCTTTAAACTACTGCAGGAGTTTCTTTTTTTTCGTGTAATTTTTCCGGCAATTTCTATGCACTTTATTTCCACTTTATTTGTGTCCCCTTTTCTCGTAGTAGCCTACATACTTTCCCGGGATCGAATCACCAACTTAAAAAAAAAATTAAATTTGAAAATGACAATTCTGTTCCCTACAAATTTTTAGATAAAGTAACAAGGTTTCAAAAAACAACAAGATCGTACAAATCGGAGAAAAATAAGCGGACTGATTATAAAATTTGCTAAATGTCACCGTTCTGTGATAACACATAAAGTTTCACTTCCGGTTAGAATTTTTTCCTCTAATTGGGTTCTAATTATGCCTGATAGTTTATATGTGTAGCTTTTGTACTCATTTCTTACATACCTCGAATCCACTAAAACTCGATATATTTGGAAGATGGATGTTTTTGTAGTTCAATCATACCATCATTATTCCCTTACACCATTCATGACATGCCTGTGGTTGCGTCAAATTTTTTTTTTTCAAGAATTTCAATCGCGCTGTTCTAGTTTTTTATTTATTTTTTATTATTTTTTCTATTTTTTTTCTTATTTTTTTTTATTTTTATTGCTATTTATATGTTTATAGCACGGGTTTGATAGCTAGACGGTTGAGAGCGAGTGCACCAAAGACACCATTGCCTTAGTGCTTTTCGGGGTAAGGATATTATCATACTCTATTTACCCTTTTTTTAAATAATAGCTGAAAAAATATAAAATTGAGCTTACTGTAGTCAGAAAATAGACCGAGTACAACCTATATTTCATTATGTCTATGTTCTGCTATAATAGGCATTATTTGTTGCTCAGAATTTCTTTCTTAAATTGACAAAACTTTGATTTTATATGGATGTTAAAGCGAGGTTCGTTGGATCTATCCTATTCTAGTCTCAGAAAGGGCAATGTTTAGCTTAGATAATCAGTAATAGTGTTTACTGCTCACTGTTGAAATTTTGCGATTTGCGTGCCTTTTTGATGAATATTTACATTATACTTTCATGACCCAAATCAAATCCTGAAATGGTGAAGATCAAGTGAAAATAAAATTTTCCGAAACTTACAAACATAAACATTTATTCCCATGATGTACAATATACATGCCCCCAAAACAGGCACAAATTCAAAACCTACATTTTAAACCAAGCCACCATGTATTATTTTATCAAACAAGTTACTTTTCTTTTTACAGCAGGTTAAAAATGTCGGCACAAAGCAAAATAGAGACGCCCAAAGAGATAGAACTGTAAGTGTAATTAAATAATTTTGATGAGATCCTAGGCAAGTTGGATATTGACTATTTTTCGATGAACAGTTTTTTAGTTATGGCCCTCTACTTACTCAAAACACATTGAAATTGGCTTGTGAACGCGATAGAAACATTAGTTTTCATCTATTTTAAATGAATTTCGGTTTGAACATTTATACTGACGAGATCTTGATCAAGTTCGATAATGACGATTTGATGAACGGTTTTTTACTTATTGCACTTGACTTAGCCAAAACGTGTGGAAATTGACTTGTGACTATAGAGACGACAGTTTTCATCAGATGAAATTTGGTGTGGTCGTGTAGATTAATGAGATCTTGGATTAGACCCACATAATGTTGGAGTTTCAACCTGCATTAAAACAGAAATATACTTTAAGTGGGCAATCGACGCTAGGCAACCAAAAGTTTGATATATTTGCAAAGTGTTTATTAATCAATGAAATATAACAATTGTGGTCGTATATTGCCGTCGCCCCTGTCCGTCCTGTCGGCTCATCCATCAACAATTTGTTGGTGAATACAATAGAGACTATAATTTTTTATCTAACTTTAATAAAATTCCGTTTGATTTGAAGATTTTTCGATGAACGAGTTTTGAGACCTTGCCCATGAAAAAACTAGACAAAATCTGTTTTTAAACGCAATATTACAGACGACAGTTTCAATCAGATTTTCATTAAATTAAGTATGATTATACTTATTGACAAGTGTAAATAGCTTGTAGATGCTTTTTGGGATGATTAAAGCTGCCATGATATTTGTTGCTGCTTTTGACCCTCGCTTAATCAATGATAAATGTTTAATATTTCAGGTTAAAAGGACGTCTTAAAAAGACCAAACAGTGTCTTGACGAAATCATCAAAGGTCGAAAAGAATTGCTGGTAATTTTATCACAGGAAATAGCGGTATTAGATAAATTAGCAAGTGATGTCCAAATTTGTAAGGTTTCTGGTGGAGTTGCCGGTACTGTTGGGACTGGTATGGTCGTAGCTGGATTGGCTGCTTCTTTCTTTACGTGCGGCGCATCCCTTATAGTATCATTGGTTGGTGCTGGGGTGGGGGCTTCTGGTGCTGTAGTAGCATCTGGTGCCTCAATAGCTAATGCTGTTATTAGTAAAA